>BMAO01025463.1:0-28636 GCA_019973975.1 Trichonephila clavata
AGGTCGGTGGATACAGATTTCTGTTCTGAATTCTTCACAGGCCGTAATGTCGTGCCTTGCGTAACGAACATTACTACCCCCGCATACAGGCGGACGGGTCGCGGTAAGACCACCGCATGCATCAGAACGCAGGTCGGTGGATACAGAGGTCTGTTCTGAATTCTTCCACAGGTCTGTAATGTCGTGCCTTGGCGTAATGAACATTACGCTACCCACCGCATACAACCGAGCGGACGGTCGCGGTAAGACCATCCCGCATGCATGAGAACGCAAGGTCTTCGGATACAAGTTCTTTTCTGAATTCTTCCACAGGCCGGTAAATGTCGTGATGGCGTAACGAACATTACGCTGCCCCACCGCATACACCAGGCGACGGGTCGCGGTAAGACCATCCCGCATGCATCAGAACGCAAGGTCGGTGGGTTCAGAATCCTTCCAAAGTCCGGTGAATGTCGTGCCTTGGCAAAACGAACATTACGCTACTCCGCCGCATATACACGGCCGGACGTTTCGCAGTAAGATCACCCTGCATTCATCAGAACGCAAGGTCGGTGGATAAAGAGTTCGGTTCTGAATTCTTCCACAGGCCGGTGAATGTCGTGCCTTGGCGGAACGAACATTACGCTACCCACCGCATACACGGGCGGACGGGTCGAGGGTAAGACAATCCGCATGCATTAGAACGCAAGGTCGGTGTATACAGTGTTCTGTTCTGAATTCTTCCACAGCCCGGTGAATGTCGTGCCTTGGTGGAACGAAATTTTCGCCAACCAGCCGCCAAGACAATGTGGAAGGTTTGTGGCTGACCGTCCCGTGTTCAACAATCCGCAAGGTCCTGGTTTCAAAACTCTTTCTAATTCCGTCCACTGGCCGGTGAATGTTGTACCTTGGTGGAATGAACTTTTCATCAAACTGAGACCAAGACTGGGTAGACGGATCGGGGTTGGACTTTTCCGTGTGGATCTGAACAGACGGTGGGTGCTTTCAGAACTCTTCTGATTCCGTCCACAGCCTGGTGAATGTCATGCCATGGCGGCACGATCTTTTCGTCAACTTGCCGCCAAGACCTGACAAACGGGTTGCGGGTGGACAGTTCCATGTGCATTAGAACGGAAGGTTGGTCACTCCAGAACTCTGATCTGAATCCTTCCACCACCCAGTAAGTGTTGTGCCTTGGCGGAAGGAACATTTAGCCAACCTGCCGCCAAGACTGTATCGATGGATCGCGAGTGTACCGTCCCGCGTACATTAGTACGCAAGGATGGTGTCTCCAGAGTTCTGTATTGAATCCTTCCACAGCCCGGTGAATATTGTGCGTCACGAAAAAAAATTTTCACCAACCCAACGCCATGACCGTGTGGAAGGGTCGTGTTTGGATCGTAACGCGTGCATCAGATCGCAAATTCGGTTGGCCCAGAACTCTTTTCCAAATCCCTCCACAGCACGATGTACGTCTTGCTTTGGCGGAACGAATGCTCAGCTAACCCGCCGCCAAGCCCTGATGGTTGGGTATTGGGTTAACCCTCCCACGAGCTTCAAAATGCAAGGGCGTTTGGTCCAAAACTGTGCTCTGAATCCTTCCACAGTACGGTGACTGTCGTGCTTCGGCGGAATGAATGTTTCGCCAACCCGCCTCCAAGACCAGACGGACGGGTCTTGGGTGGACTGTCCCGCTTGCATCAGAACGCAAAGTTGAATGGTCCAGAACTCTGTCCTGAATTCTTCCACACCTCGGACAGGGATCTGTGTCAATGGGCCGAAAGTTCCGCTAACACTTGAAGGACGGGACGTCCGTCGAAACGCGAGGCGGTGGCGTGTAATCAGAACGCTCTTCTGATTACACGCCACATCTCATAGGAGAATCATGCCACACTTAGAAAGAGAGAAGCGTGCTTTAGTCGATGCATCGGGGCACATTTCACTTGCACATTCAGAGAGACCACCACCTCATCAGGAGAGACTCCCTCTCCCTATAGAACCGGGGTGGGTATTACGCCGATCGCGATCGACCGGTGGACCGCGAAGACAATTTGGAGTGACCGCTTGAAGATCAGCCGTTAGTAGTAATTGCATTTGGAAATATTCGATTCGCTGACAGTGCGCAGACTAAGTCTTCTACTAACTATAATTACACTGATATATACTGGGTGGACCACAACACCTTGAAAAAATTAGAAGTAGCCCGTACCCTGGAAAAGTCTGCCCACCCCTGCTATAGAAGGTAAAGAACGTTCGTTACATTTTGGAGACTACTTCCGTGTTTCGATATCTGCGGCGTGAGGCATGCCTCGGACTATCTCTCGAAAATGAATGTCGTGCAGACTATTGGGAAAAACTTTCACGGAGCACGAGAACAAAATTTCATTTTTCGAGAAAAAATGGGAACTCTTCGACAGATCGAATTCTATCGAATTTTGGTTCCCACACCCCAAAACAGGTCCTAGAACTACATTTTGGAGATGTTTTTTTAGAAGCTGGACGTTGTGTGGAATACGGAAAAGGAACAAATTTAATTCGCTAATATATCTCAAAAACTAACAAGAGTATCTACTTAATTTAAATATTTTTAAAGGTCTCATCAAGTAAAAGAGTAACATATATCTTTCTATACCTCGGCCTCAAAGGGGCCCTTCCAGAAGGAAGGTCTCCTTTCAGAACGGGGGCCTGAATTTGCATGAATTCCCACATTAAAAATACTCCGATATATAGACCTGGTCTAGTTTCGTATACAATTCAATTTCCTAAGCTCGAATCTGGTAGGTGTTCCCTCCAGAAAATGGGGCCCAAATTTCCAAAATGGGGCCATTAACTCCAGAACTTAAGCGAATTTCCACAAACAAAATACATCTTCCAAAAGAGAACAACTGGTTGCGTCTGAAGATGTAATTTCGTGGCTCTGGAGTAAAAGGGTTTCTCTCCAGATTCCAGGGACCAAAATTTTAAAAGGGGGCCTTTAACTCCAAATTTTACAGGAACTTCCACTAACAAGGAATACAGTTTTAAAGAACTCATTGAGTCTCTCATCCAGTATAGTGGTTAGCGACGCTGAATGCTGTGCCGTAGAGCCTGGGTTCGAATCCCAGAGAGGGCATGGATGTTTGTAAATATATGGTGCCTTTGCGGCTTCGGGGTACTCTAAATAGCCGTCGAGGCACAAGTCCTCTCGTGAGGTTGGTGGAAGGGAAAGAGAGATGGGAGGCCCCTGACCACTCCTACGGTATTCTCCCTCAAAATTGGGGGTGGAACAGAGCCAAATCGTACTGTTACCTGCACGGTGCTCAAAGCTACGGCTAACGACAGGCGTACAATATAGCCCGATGCCATGATGAATTTCGTGGGCTCGATCCGACTACGTCAGACAGGTGGCATTAGCAACAACAACAACAATCTCATTGAGTAGAAGAGGGTCATACTTTTTCAGGCTCTGACCTTAAAGGGGCCTTCTCCAGGATGTTAATCCCGAATCAGAATGGGGGCCTATAACTCCGAACGTTCACGAATTTCCACAAACACCATTCGAAAGAACTTATCGAATTGCGTGTTCAATAGTATTTTCGAAACTGGTCTCAAAGGCGTGCCCTCCAGACTTCGGGGCGAAAATAAAAAAGGAGGGCCGTAATTCAAGAACTTACACTAACAAAGACCACCTAGAAATATAACTCTCGAGTTACGTCGCAGTTTTTACAGACCGAACGAGGAGAAAAAAATTATGCAGCGCTGAAAAACACAACAATCATTTATATATGGAAGCTATTTAATTTAATAATCCTTGGGAGGGGGGGGGGTAAGTCATTCTTTCTCTGATTTCGCGCGTTTTACTTTAGCAGTGACGTCATGTCTGATGCACAAACACATTTAATACAGCTACATGATTGGATTTCGAGAAATTTTTGAATAGAAACGTCTCAAAAATTGATTTTTTCACTCGGAAATTAATTGCCAAAATAGAGAATACTGTCTTGCAAAGAAGTATTATTTTGTTTCTTTCACAAAGTTTCATTTGGAATTCCGTTCGTTCGAAAATTAACTTCGCTGTCCAAACCACAATTTTTCTTAATTAAGTAAAAAAAAAAAAAAAACATATCCAGAAATATTCCTATTTTTTTATAGAAAACTAATTATAAAAGAAATTACACACATACACACGTACAAAACCAGACAGTTTTATTCATATATGAAAATAGTTTTCTTGGTAATAGTTTTAAATGGGTTGTACATGTCGAAAAAAATTCATTTATGTAGCTATTTTTTCAAAACTATTGAACCAATAGATCACCTGTTTCTCCCACGTGCGAAGTTAGTTAACAATAAATCTCAACAGAGTTATACATAACAATTTTCGTTACATTTATGTGCGGGTTATATATGGGTTTGGGTTTATATTTCGTGGGTTTAAAATGTACGAAACTATTTCTACCCACCTTACTTTTCTCTGGCCATTTTTCTTCATTTAAATAACACATTTAATCTTTGAATTGAAAACTGTCGTCAATAATAATTCAGTTAATACGAATCCGAACTGGTGAAGAAACATTTTCCAATTCAATTCTATTTTTTAAAGAGAAATTTAGTTCACCGATCATTTCTTAGATCTAATGCATTCCAAATTTAATAAACATTTAAAATTTCGTTAGAAATATAAACTTAATAAAAGGTTTAGAATATTTAAAAAATGTTAGTGTATTCTACATAATTAGCAATACGAATATTCCAGGTATCTCGTGGTTCTACGTCAATTTTATAGAACAATTTTATAAAAAGATGATGATTGTTTGAGTACTAAAAGCATTAGTTCTTGTGTATCGTTTCGAAAGATTTTTTTATTTATTATTAGCCGTTATATTGTCTTTGATAAAAATTTAAAACCTTTAAGGTACTTCCTGTTAGTTTATTTTGTAATATTTCTTCCTCAACCTTTTTTCTTCTTCTTCAATTAGTGACAAAGAAAAAAATCAACTGTAATAGAGAATATATATGCTTCCATATATTCAAGAACAAAATAAGTTATAAATAATAAGAGTTTAATTATATGTTGCAAATGATAAAAATCATACCAAACTCGTTGAGGAATGTGTTTCTGTGTTCTGAAAATCCATTTGGAAACAGAACTATACAAATACAACTGAATTCTTAAATTTAAATTTAGGAGTTTTCATACAGTGAATTTCCTGCAATAATTAAATTATTAATAAAATTAAAACTGATAATGACTTATAAAACAGAATGTATGCTATAATTTAGCATTATTTTTTAAAAATTTTAGTACCTATGAAAACTCAAATTTAAAACTAAAATTAATTTAAAGTAATTTCAATTAATTTAATCGAATTTGTTATCAGATCTGAAATTGGATGGCATGTTTCCCAATGATATTCTATTAAAGGATTATCTGCAAGCATTCGAAGAAAAATTAATGATTTCTGTCAATTCATCAGTAAATATACAGTATATATTAATTACAATTACAGTAAAATTATAATTTATCTCAGTAAATTTATAAATATCAGCAAACTAACAATTATATATTTAGAATTCCAGAAGAGCTTACCTCACTTTATTCCACGTAATCAAAACAAACAAATATGCTGCCGGATACTTTACATGAATAAACACGTGACAAATAAAAATTAATCCAATGCGGACTTGTGGCTGACGTGTGATAATCACTCAAGACCCGCCGTGCAGAGGCAGAAGATGCACGTTAAGCACATTAAATTTACTTTTTGTTTTAGAAACTTAGGAGATAGAGTTTCAAGCTCAGGTGTCGTCTTCGTCACTTGACCTTGGTTCTAAATTTAGAATAGTGCGACGTTAGCATTCAACACTGAATTTTCAATGCAATGTTCAGTGAGTGAATATTAACGTCGCACTCTTCAGGTATTCGAGGGCTTTTGGCGACGGACCTCGTAGCTTTAAACCACGGTCAAGTAACGAGGACGATACTTGAGCTGGCACCCCTTTTCCTCCTCCAATTCAGTGTTGAAGGAACGTTGTTGAATATTAACTGAGAATATTATCGAGATTGTCAAAAGAAATGTCGAACCACGAGGCTATGGTACATCAATTACCACTATTAATAACTGATATGTTTTGAATTCTTATCACTTGAATGGAACTGATAGAATCCTGTTCGAAACAGACCGTAACCACCCATTGAAATCACACTTATATATATAAATTAAAAAAACTGGTTTTTTTGAGGAAAATAATATTTATTGAAATGGACTGAATTTTAAATTCGTCATTTAAAGTTTAATAAAAACACGTATGCTGTGCATACAGATTAAATTCTAATTATATTTAAATTCGGAACAGAAATAGAACAAAAGGAATGAATCGGTTTTTACAATAAGCAATTTTAATAAGCAATATTTAGATTAGGCATTAACAATTAAAAAAAAAGAAAACATACCTCACTTTATTCGATGTAATCATAGCAAACAAATCTGTTGCCAGATACTTTACGTGAATGCATGTTAACCACGCTAAAATAATCCCATTGGTGTGGTGTGCAAGCTAGGAGAGGGGGTGCCAGCTCAGGTGTCGTGTTCGTCACTTGGCCATGGTTCAAAATTACGAATTGTGCGACGTTAATATTCAACACTGATTTTATATCTTCTTCGAAACTAAGCCTTCTAAAAATTTTTGAAGCGTCAGCAGTATGAACTCTATTCGGTATAAATAAAATAGCTTACGTATAAACTATCAAACTGAGATACAAGATGATGACCGGAAAGAAAAGGGTTCTTATAAAAATGGAATAAAAAATTTTACTATATCGCCTATATCTTAGAGAATTGTCTTCCTTTTCTTATGCTTTATATTTGAGATGAACAAATGAATGCCAAATGTTTCAGAAAAAATCAAGATTGCAAAAATGCTTACAGCAAGATCTTTGTTTAAAAAAAATAAGAGCGTTATATTTATGTATATTAATAAGCAGGCAATGTATAACTTAAGCACAGACTTATCGAGTCCAAATGCAAAATCTAAATAAAATCATTTTTATGTAAATTTATAATTTGATATGCGCTGTGTACTTACACACATAAAAATGAATACTTCGCGAGAAGAATAACGGTATCATATGTCACATATTATTTTTAGGTATAATTATACTATAAGAAAATCAAGAGTCTCAACATTTCAAGAGTATATAACTGTAATCTTTTGAAAAACAAAACTAAACGCTCTCTACTTTGTTAAAAATTTCATTTATTTCTGGAAAAATATTACCATAGAAAATTGATGGCTTATTTAACCGTAGAATATTATGTTGGTGACTTATATTCAGTTCAGACACTTCACACCGAAATATTACTATTAAGAAAAAGGTTTCCCATATTTCTCGTATTAAAATTCAACCTCAGTTCATTTTAAACATTGGGCATTTGAAACTACAGTAGAAAAACAGCACAAATATATTTTTCATCCATATGCATGGAACGAAAGCCAATTATTCTAAAAAGATGATCTTTTTAAAAAATCCACGCAGATTTTTTTCAGCAATCGCGTGTCGAAATTCCGATAAAAATTAAATACTCTTTTTTAATAATTCCGCAAGCAATATCTGTATTATTTCTAATCAAGTCCATTTTTCTTTTTCGGAGAAAAAGAAACTGATCGGGGATTTTTATATTTTTATTCCTTTACAAAAAAAATGTTTTAGATTTCTCTTCAAAATAGCTTATATAAAAGAAAGAAAATGAGTTTCGCATAATGTTTTCTCATTTAAATTTTACAGTTGCCAGTGATTAAACCGTTAAATACGAACGTAAAAGAAATATAATTAAAGACAGCCGAATTGAAAACACAAAAAAAATTGGCAGTTATAGAGACTGCCGATAGAAGTGAACACTTAGAACATTTAGTATTAAAATTTGAAATTGCATAATGTTTGAATTAAAATTATCAACATCAATCTGGTTTTCACATCTATTGACACTCCGAGCAACAACTAAATGCATGTTTATATGTTTTTTATTATTCAAATATATTGCGGGCTGTACAAGATCATGACAAAATATAAATTCAATTGAAATAACAATTAATATACAATCATATTATTTATGGATAGTATTTGTATTTACTTAAATTTCAATGTACTTAATTTTTAACATTATTTTAATTGTTTGCATCATTGTCATGATTAATTTCAACAATACTTAGACTTTTTGTACTTTCAATTATTTCGTTTTGTTCTAAAAAAGATACAACAGGCATATGGTAACTAAAGTATGAAAGGAAAATATTTGATTTTGATTGAAATTTATCTAAGTATCGCGTAAAAACAGCATCGATTGTCGTTTTATATTTTGTAGTACTGAGTTTTCGATCATTGGGCATATTTAAATTAAGTGTTTCATTAAAAAATTCAATTAGTGGTAGATTTTTATCATCTGCAAAGTTAATATTGGTCTCCACTTAAAATCATCGGTACATTATCATATTTTCCGGCAAATCGTTTTTCGAGTATTTCAGAACCTTCTTTTGAAAAATCATCAAATTTTCGAATAAAAATTGTTGTATCTGTCTCATAGATTTTCCAGGCGAAATATAAAAGACAACCATTAATATGTATTGCCCATTCTCGGAATCGCAACGAGCAATGCACAGTATATACACATTTATCTTTTCTCTAAATCCATTCAATTTCACTTATAAGATATACACAGCACTATACGTCAGCTGTATGGCTACAGATATACTGCTAAAAGTATGTCGGTAACGCGAACGCACGAGATTTCATTCATCCAAAAAGTGTGCAAGGCGAACAGCACACTGCGCATGCGCCAGTCAGAGCATGTCGGTGACGCGAACTCATAAGATTTTCCCATACCAAAAAGTGCTCAACTCCGCTAAAGAAGTTTTCACTTCAAAAAATTCTAGAATTTAAAAAAAGTAACGTTCTGGTTTATAGGTAACGTCTCCCGTGTGTGTGTGCTTTAAAATATTTCAGAAAATACCAGAAGAGCAAAATAATGACGACGGTATAACTCTATCTGATTTCTTTTTCATCCGATGTCGGTATTAGAACTCTTACATCGCTGGTTATTTTCCTTTTTTTTTTTTTTTATAACAAACTAGCTGTTACCCGCCCGCTTCGCTGGGTATTTCATGATGTTTTATAAATTTTTACTGCTTATATATGTATAAATTATTGATATCTAAGTCCTAGCATTAAGAATTCGATTGTATTGAAAAATATATTTAGACCTGTAACTGTCACCTCTTGATAAATAAAAAGGGCAGAACTCATCTAATTTGTATTTTCTAAAAATCTCTAAAATTGAAGTATAGAATGATGTTTGCTCTTTCGTAACCCAAAAACCAAGTGGATTCCCGCAAAACCAATTTTCGCGGTGGATCTCTACTCCGTAAATTGAACATGCAAGCCAAATTTCAAGTCTAAATCTAACAGAAAAAAGCAAAAGTTTTACTATCAATATCCCCGTAATCCCGTTGAGAGCCGTTTTCCAAAATAACCGCTCTTAGCGGATTTCAATTCAACAAAAGAAAAATGCAAACCAAATTTCATTATTATAGTCCTTGTAGCTCGAAAAAAGTAATTTTTTTTGTCAATACGTCCCAGTAACCCCTGCAACCCCCCAGAACTTGATTTGCTTAAAATTTATTCTTAGTGGATCCCTATTCAACAAAAGAAACATGCTTAACAAATTTCAAGTATATGGGTCTAACAATTAAAAACAGGAATTTTTTTCTGTAACTCCTCTTGACCCCTCGCAACATCCTTGGGGTCAATTTTCGTTTTACTCTTTGTTAGAGGAACTCTATTCCATGAAAGGAACATGCCTACCAATTTTCAAGCAGGATGATCAAATAGTTTAAAAATGGAAATATTTATCGATTACGCCTCTTAATCTCCCAAAATTAAACTTGGTAGTTGATATTCGCAAAACCCATTTTGTAGCGGTTCTCTACGAAAGGAATCTGCTTATCAAATTTCAAGACTGTACGTCTAATAGTTTAAAAATGGGGATAATTATCTATAACGCCACTTGAGCCCCCGCAACGCCACTTCGGTGTCTGTTTTCACAAAACCCATTTTGTAGGGAATTGCACTCTATGAAAGGAATCTGCTTAGCAAAATTTGTGCGTCCAATAAATTAAAAATGCAAAAAAAATTATCAATAACGCCCCTTGAACCCCCGCAACGCACCTAGGGGTCTATTTTCACAAAACACATTTTCTAGTGTATCTCTATCCTATGAGAGGAATCTGCTCACCAAATTTCAAGACTGTGCGTCTAATAGTTTAAAAATAGAAATAATTACTTATATCTGCCCTTAACCCTCCGCAACACCCCTTGGGGTCAATTTTCCCCAAACCCGTTTTGTAACGGATATGTACTCCATGAAAGAAACATTCCTACCAATTTTCAAACAGGTAGGTCAATAGTTTAAAAACGAAAAAATTTATCTATTACGCCACTTAATCCCCGCAACGCCACTTAGAGGTCTGTTTTCCAAAACCTTCTTATAGCTGATCTCTACTCTATGAAAGAAATCTTTTTATCAAATATAAAGACTGTGCGTCTAATAGTTTAAAAATGGAAATAATTATCTATAACGCCCCTTAAGTCCCGCAACGCCACTTGGGGGCAATTTTCACGAAACCCATTTTGTAGCGTATCTCTACCCTATGAGAGGAATCTGCTTACTAAGTTTCAAGACTGTACGTCTAATAGTTAAAAAATCGGAATTTATAACGCCCCTTAAACCCCCCACCCCGCAACACCCCTTGGGGTCAATTTTTAAAAACCCATTTTGTAGCGGATATTTACTCCATGAAAGAAACTTACCTACCAATTTTCAAGCAGGTAGGTGAAGTAGTTTAAAAACGGATATATTTATCTATTACGCCTCTTAATCCCCCGCAACGCCACTTAGAAGTCTGTTTTCACAAAACCCGTTTTGTAACTGATCATTATTCTACGAAAGGAATCTATTTATCAAATTTAAAGACAGTGCGTCAAATAGTTTAAAAATGAAAATATTTATCTATAACGCCCCTAAGCCCCTGCAACGCCACTTGGTTGACGATTTTCACCAAACTCATTTTGTAGCGATCTCTACTGTATGAAAGGAATCTGCTAAACCAATTTCAAAATATTACATTGAATAGTTTAAACATAAACAATTATTTATAACGCCCTTAAGTCCCGCAACGCCACTTGGGGCACTTTTCACGAAACCCATTTTGTAGCGTATCTCTACCCTATGAGAGGAATCTACTTACTAAGTTTCAAGACTGTACGTCTAATAGTTAAAAAATCGGAATTTATAACGCCCCTTAAACCCCCCACCCCCGCAACACCCCTTGGGGTCAATTTTTTAAAAACCCATTTTGTAGCGGATATTTACTCCATGAAAGAAACTTACCTACCAATTTTCAAGCAGGTAGGTGAAGTAGTTTAAAAACGGATATATTTATCTATTACGCCCCTTAATCCCCCGCAACGCCACTTAGAAGTCTGTTTTCACAAAACCCGTTTTGTAACTGATCATTATTCTACGAAAGGAATCTATTTATCAAATTTAAAGACAGTGCGTCAAATAGTTTTAAAATGAAAATAATTATCTATAACGCCCCCTAAGCCCCTGCAACGCCACTTGGGGGACGATTTTCACCAAACTCATTTTGTAGCGGATCTCTACTGTATGAAAGGAATCTGCTAACCCAATTTCAAAACTGTACATTGAGTAGTTTAAACATGGAAACAATTATTTATAACGCCCCTTAACCCCCGTAACGCCCCTTGCGTTTCGTATTTCGGAAAATCCGTTCTTAGCTGATGTCTACTCTATGAAAGGAACATGTCTACCAAATTTCAAGTATGTAGGTTGAATAGTTCCAGAGATATCGTGATTAGTCAGTCAGTCAGTCAATCAGTCAGTCAGTCAGTGAGTGAGTCGCTTTTCTCCTTTATATATATAGATATACTAGCTGTTACCCGCCCGCTTCGCTGGGTATTTCATGATGTTTTATAAATTTTTACTGCTTATATATATGTATAAATTATTGATATCTAAGTCCTAGCATTAAGAATTCGATTGAATTGAAAAATATACTTATACCTGTAACTGTCACCTGTTGATAAAAAAAAAGGGCAGAACCATCTAATTTGTATTTTCTAAAAATCTCTAACATTGAAGCATAGAAGGATGTTTGCTCTTTCGTAACTCAAAAACCAAGTGGATTCCCGCAAGACCAATTTTCGGTGGATCTCTACTCCGTAAATTGAACATGCAAGCCAAATTTCAGAGTCTAAATCTAACAGAAAAAAACAAAAGTTTTACTATCAATATCCCCGTAATCCCGTTGAGAGCCGTTTTCCAAAATTACCGCTCTAAGCGGATTTCAATTCAACAAAAGAAAAATGCAAACCAAATTTCATTATTATAGTCCTTGTAGCTCGAAAAAAGTAATTTTTTTTGTCAATACGTCCCAGTAACCCCCTGCAACCCCCCAGAACTTGATTTGCTTAAAATTTATTCTTAGTGGATCCCTATTCAACAAAAGAAACATGCTTAACAAATTTCAAGTATATGGGTCTAACAATTAAAAACAGGAATTTTTTCTGTAACTCCTCTTGACCCCTCGCAAACATCTTTGGGGTCAATTTTCATTTTACTCTTTGTTAGAGGAACTCTATTTCATGAAAGGAACATGCCTACCAATTTTCAAGCAGGATGATCAAGTAGTTTAAAAATGGAAATATTTATCGATTACGCCTCTTAATCTCCCGAAATTAAACTTGGTAGTTGATATTCGCGAAACCCATTTTGTAGCGGTTCTCTACTTTACGAAAGGAATCTGCTTATCAAATTTCAAGACTGTACGTCTAACAGTTTAAAAATGGGGATAATTGTCTGTAACGCCACTTGAGCCCCCGCAACGCCACTTCTGGGTTCTCTTTCACAAAACCCATTTTGTAGGGGAATTGCACTCTATGAAAGGAATCTGCTTAGCAAAATTTAAAGACTGTGCGTCCAATTAATTAAAAATGCAAAAAAATTATCAATAACGCCCCTTGAACCCCCGCAACACCACCTAGGGGTCGATTTTCACAAAACACATTTTGCAGTGTATTTCTATCCTATGAGAGGAATCTGCTAACCAAATTTCAAGACTGTGAGTCTAATAGTTTAAAAAAAGAAATAATTATTTATATCTGCCCTTAACCCCCCTCCAACACCCCTTGGGGGTCAATTTTCTCCAAACCCGTTTTGTAGCGGATATTTACTCCATGAAAGAAACATTCCTACCAATTTTCAAGCAGAGGTAGGTCAAATAGTTTAAAAACGAAAATATTTATCTCTTACGCCACTTATTCCCCTGCAACGCCACTTAGAGGCTGTTTTCACAAAACCTTCTTATAGCTGATCTCTACTCTATGAAAGAAATCTCTTTATCAAATATAAAGACTGTGCGTCTAATAGTTTAAAAATGGAAATAATTATCTCTAACGCCCCTTAAGTCCCCTCAACGCCACTTGGGGGCAATTTTCACGAAACCCATTTTTAGCGTATCTCTACCCTATGAGAGGAATCTGCTTACTAAGTTTCAAGACTGTACGTCTAATAACTTAAAAATAGGAATTTATAACGCCCCTTAAACCCCCCGCCCCCGCAACACCCCTTGGGGGTCAATTTTCCCAAAACCTATTTTGTAGCGGATATTTACTCCAGGAAAGAAACTTACCTACCAATTTTCAAGCAGGTAGGTGAAGTAGTTTAAAAACGGATATATTTATCTATTACGCCCCTTAATCCCCCGCAACGCCACTTAGAAGTCTGTTTTCACAAAACCCGTTTTTAACTGATCACTATTCTACGAAAGGAATCTATATATCAAATTTAAAGACAGTGCGTCAAATAGTTTAAAAATGGAAATAATTATCTATAACGCCCCCTAAGCCCCTGCAACGCCACTTGGGGGTCGATTTTCAGCAAACTCATTTTGTAGCGGATCTCTACTCTCTGAAAGGAATCCGCTTACCCAATTTCAAGATTGTACATCAAGTAGTTTAAACATGGAAACAATTATTATTAAAGCCCTTAACCCCCCGTAACGCCCCTTGCATTTCGAATTTCGGAAAATCCTTTCTTAGCTGATGTCTACTCTATCAAAGGAACATGTCAACCAAATTTCAAGTCTGTAGGTTGAATAGTTCCAGAGATTTCGTGATTAGTCAGTCAGTCAGTCAGTCAGTCAGTCAGTCAGTCAGTGAGTGAGTCGCTTTTCTCCTTTATATATATAGATATACGCATAACTCAAATTCAAAATTTTACTTCCGTTTCTTTTAATTTAAGTAACTGAGAGCCATTTAAATTTGGCGTAAAAAAGTTCAGTTTTTCTTGTCACAGACGTCCCAGTTAAATAAATCTCTTATCTGCCTGTTAAAATTTACGCGATTCACTCCCCAATGCTCCCCGTGAGAATCTTTTTCAACCCTGAGGACTTCACATATTTACTTAGTGCGATTCATCAAGTAAAACCGGTCAAACCTGACTAGTGCTGTTAAATAAATCGCTTATTGCTGACGATCTGAAGGATTTGTCTTAATAATTTAGGACAGCGATTAATTTGATCAGTTCCTCGGCTTATGGCAGTTCTGGGTTGTAAATTGATACAATAACGAAAGTTGTTGATTTTATAATAATGTCTGATTATTCGGTGTCTCAAACTTTAACAGTGACCTCAGAGTTTCGACCGTACGACCCATTTATTTCCACCCCTCGGTTAGAAGTTGCCTCGCGACAGGAAAATGTTATACAGAGGAATTCGCCAATTGAGGACTACATTGCCTACTGTGAGATAGGCACAAGACAAATTTTCGATATATCAAGGGTCAACTCACGGATAGATCTTGAGACTGATTTGAAGCAATTTGGTATACATTTGTTTTGGGAACAGCGACGGATTTTAACTAACAAGGATTTCCATAAGAATGGAGTCCATATTCCATCACAAGCAGGGCACTTTAAGAGGGAGGAACTTAAGGTATCGGACGATTTGCGACAACTTTTTTTTCAAAAAAAAAAGAAAACATTGGAGATTTTTTTGTGTTATTTAGATTTGTTTCGTACATTTTAAGAAAAATATGCTAAAATTAAAAAGGAATTATTATTACTAAAATGTCTGTGTGTGTGGGGGGGGGGGTATTGGTAAAAATTTACAAAAAACAACATAAACGGGTCCCCTTTTGTAATAAAAATTTATGAACAAATTTTCAATTTTTCTATTCTGATGTGTTGCTGTGTTATTCATTTTTGAAATGACCTTCAGGATAAGAGAAGTTTATTTTTTACAAAAACTAGAGCAATTCATCTTAGTTATATGAAATTGCTTTAACAACAGTGATTATATTAACATAAGTGACTGCATATTTTGTAATAAAACAATGATTGATAAATCTGAAGGTTGAAACACTATTATACAGAACGTAGGAGAGAGGGGTGCCAACTCAGGTGTCGTCCTCGTCACATGACCATGGTTCTAAATTATGAATAGTGCGACGTTAACATTCAACACTAAATTTTAAGTTCAGTAGTGAGTGAGTGAATATTAAGGTCTCACTATTCAGGTACAGGATGGTTTTCGGCGACGGACCTAGTAATTTGAGTCATGGTCAAGTGACGAGGACGACACCTGAGATGGCACTACCCCTAAAATTGAGAGTTGCTGGAAAGATGTGTTGATTATTAACTGAAAATATTTTCGAGATTGTCGGAAGAAATGTCGAACCACGATTACCATGAACCATTTTACACCAGTTATCACTATTAATAATTGAAATGTATTGAATTCTTATAACTTGAATTGAACTTATAGAATACCTTTCGAGACAGACCGAACCACCATTCAAATAACACTTATATATATAAATTTTTTAAAAAGCATTATTTGGGGGGGGGGGTATAATAATATTTATTTAAATTCGTTGAATTTAACATTCAACATTTCAAGTTTAATATATAACATGTATACTGTGGATACAGATTAAATTCTAATTCTATTTAAATGCGAAAAAGAATTAGAACAAAAAACACGTGAAAAAGTTTTTAGAATAAGCAATATTTAAATTAAGCAAAAAAATTAAATTAAAAATTTAAAAAATATTTCACTTTATACCACATAATCAAAACAAATAAATATCTTATCAGATACTTTACATGAACAAACACGTTTGGAGAGGGGGGGTGCCAGATAAGGTGCTGTCCTCGTCACTTGACCATAGTTCAAAATTTCGAAAAGTGCGACGGTAATATTCAATACTGAATTTATATCTCCTTCGAAACAACAGCTAAGGTTTCTAAAAAATTTTGAAGCGATGCGGTTAACAGTATGGATTTTATTCGGTGCAAATAAAGTCGCTTACATACAAAATTATAAACTTAGATACAAGATAGTGTCTGGAAGGAAAAGGGTTCCAATAATAATGAAAAAAATTTCTATGTCGCTATACTTTACAGAATTGTCTTCCTTTTCTTATGCGTTATATTTGAAATGAACAAATGAATGCCAAATGTTTCAGAAAAAATAAAGATCGCAAAACTGCTTACAGCGAGATCTTTAGGTAAAAAAATGAAAGCATATGTACTATGTTAACAAGTAATGCAATGTTTAAATTAAACACATAATTATTGAGTCTAATAGCAAAACTTAAATACCCCCCCCCCCCCCAGGGTTCTTCAAATCTGTTTCAAAACTCCATTCCCATCCAAAGCACAATTTATTTCATCTATTCTTTCTCAGATGGAAATTTATTTCACAGCCATATGCAATCTATTCATTTCTCACTGCCGTCAATTATCACAACCCATCGTTTCTCCCCCCCCCCTCCCAATTAATGCTTTTTGATAACACTTTTTATAAACAGGCTGTTTCCTATAAATTTAGCATCAACACATTCATTAGGGAAGCTCGATGCAGTCAAGAATTTTTTTTTTACTGCCACTTAATGTTTCTGGTTTATTTATTTTTTTCATATTCAGCTACTTAATTGTCTCTTTAATATCTGGCACTATTTATCCTCCTACAGATTTGGAGAACTTTCGAACTATTTAAAGTAGCTTTCGCTTGGAAAGCAGAGCTTTTTTCACATGGAATAATATACTTTTACAAGTTTTTAATGTAAATATTACTATCTCCACCCTAAAATTATTTAATTTTATATTTTAACTAGCCGTTACCCACCCGTTTCGCTGGATATTTCATGATGTTATATATATCAACTATTAATATCTAAATCCTATCATTAAGAGTTCGATTGTAATGAAAAACTTACTTATACCTGTAACTGTCGCCTCTTGATAAAAAAAAAAAAAAAGGGGCAGAACTTATCTAATTTGTATTTTCTAAAAATCTCTGAAATTGAAGTATAGAATGATGTTTGCATTTTCGTAACACTACAGTGAAGTGGATGCCCGCAAAACCAATTTTCGGTGGATCTCTACTTTGTAAAATAAACATGCAAGCCAAATCTAACGGGAAAAAAAACGAAATTTTTACTATCAATATCCCCGTAATCCCGTTGAGAGTCGTTTTCCAAAATAACCGTTCTTGGCGGATTTCAATTCAACAAAAAAAAAAAAAAAATGTGAACCAAATTTCATTATTATAGTCTTTGTATTTCGAAAGAAGGAATTTTTTTTGTCAGTACGCCCCAGTAACCCCCTGCTCTCCCCAGAAGTTGATTTCTGTAAAATACATTTTTAGTTGATTCCTATTCAACCAAAGAAACATGCTTAACAAATTTCGAGTATGTGGGTCTAACAATTCGAAAACAATTCTAACAATTCTAATTTTTTCGATAACTCCTCTTAACCCCTCGCAACCCTCCTTGGGGGTGGATTTTCGTTTTACTCTTTGTTAGAAGAACTTTATTCCATGAAAGGAACATTCCTACCAATTTTCAAGGAGGTAGACCTAATAGTTTAAAAACGGAAATATTTATCGATTACGCCACTTAATCTCCCGAAATGAAACTTAGTGGTTGATATTCACGAAACCCATTTTGTAGCGATTCTCTACACTACGAAAGGAATATGCTTACCAAATTTCAAGACTGTACGTCTCATAGTTTAAAACTGGAATAATTGTCTATAACGCCCCTTGTGCCCCCGCAACGTCACTTAGGGGTCTGTTTTCACAAAACCCATTTTGCAGGGGAACTGTACTCTATGAAAGGAATTTGCTTATCAAATTTGAAGGTTGTGCATCTAATAAATTAAAAATAGAAAAAATTATCTATAACGCCCTTTGAGCTCCCGCAGCACCACCCTGGGGTCAATTTTCACAAAACGCATTACATAGTGGATCTTTAATCCATGAAAGGATTCTGAATATCATATTTCAAGATTGTACGTCCAGTAGTTTGAAACTGGAAATAATTATCTATAACGTCCCTTAAGCCCGGTAACGCCACTTGGAGGTCCATTTTCACGAAACGCATTTTGTAACGTATCTCTATCCTATGAGAGGAATCTGCTTACCAAATTTCAAGACTGTGCGTCTAATAGTTAAAAAATCGGAATAATTGTTTATGTCCCCCCTTAATCCCCCGTAACACCCCTTGGGGTCAATTTTTCCCCCAAAAATTTTGTAACGGATATGTACTTCATGAAAGAAACATGCCTACCAATTTTTAAGCAGGTAGGTCAAGTAGTTTCAAAACGAAAATATTTATCTATTACGCCCCTTAATCCCCCGCAACGCCATTTGGGGTCAATTTCCCCCAAAAATTTTGTAGCGGATATTTACTTCATGAAAGAAACATGCCTGTTAATTTTCAAGCAGGTAGGTCAAATAGTTTCAAAACGAAAATATTTATCTATTACGCCCCTTAATCCCCCCCAACGCCACTTGGGGCTCGATTTTCACCAAACTCATTTTGTAGCGGATCTCTACTCTATGAAAGGAATCTGCTTACCCATTTTCAAGATTGTACGTCGAGTAGTTTAAAAATTGAAACAATTATTATACGCCCCTTAACCCCCGTAACGCCGCTTGCGGTTCAAATTTCGTAAAAAATCCGTTCTTAGCTGATCTCTACTCTGTGAAAGGAACATTCCTACCAAATTTCAAGCCTGTAGGTTGAATAGTTCCGGAGATATCGTGATTAGTCAGTCAGTCGCTTTTCTCCTTTATATATATAGATAAATAATGCACTGTTCACACAGATATTGCTTTAATAAAGGTTTTAATAAGGATTAAGTTTTAATAAGGATTAAATTAAGGATGAAAAGCAAAAAAATTTTAAGCAATCGACAAAACACCTGTTATTTTCTAATATAATACTTTCCACCTAATGAACAACCAATCTCAAAAACAATATATACGCATGTAGACGATACAGCATACAAAGCCCTTTCTCTCACAAAATTTCTTCGTTGCATGATAATAAATTTTTATTCCTTATTTTGTAAAAAACAATTATCTCTTTGTTGGGCTCTGATTTTCCAAAATTTTTGTAACCCTTTTTCAATTAAACTGGGACTTTCAGTAGAGTTCCCAATTGTTATTTGACCTTCTGATTGAACTGGGTCTAAAGACAAGTTTTTGAAAGTCTTGCTCGTGCATTTCTATGAACTCATCCATTGTCAGCTCCTGATTATGGGAATCAAGCTGTTCTTAACAATCACCACTATCCACTTCTAAATTTATTTTCTTGGCAAAATCGACAACTTCCAACAAATAACCAATTTCATCAGACTGATTCCAACTGGTAGCCGGGGTAGCCTAGTGGTCAAGGTAAATGACTCGTGGCCTATGTGTCATGAGTTCGGGCCTAGTACCGCGGAAGACCCGCTGTGCAGATGGTGATGCATGTTATATCTGTCGAAGCTCTAACACCCTCCCTCCCGTTAGTGTAGAAATTAGGAGAGGGAGTGCCAGCTAAAGTGTCGTCCTAGTTAGTTGACCATGGTTCAAAATTACGAGATCCTTTGTCAAAAGTCCTGGAGTAGCTGAATAGTGGGACGTTAATATTCACTCACTCACTAATTCCGCCTGAGTTTCAGGGATCGAAAAAAGAATGACGAATCGACGAGATTTGAAAATCGCGTCATTCCGAATTCGCGTAAGTCGGGGTTTTTCTGTATTATTGATAAATACAGCAATCCTTCTTTGGAAAGAAAAAAAGGAGAAGAGAAAAGTAGTGTTTGCTTATCAACGTATATGTACGTTTAAATATTAATTTGTTAGAAAAATATGTAAATTATGTAGGAAAATGGTAATATTTTGATTCATATGAATTTATCCTATAACTACAGAGGTTCTTAAACTTTCGATTGCCCCGAAACTTTCGAAGTTCTTAAACTTCGACCCTTTTATGCATCAGTGGGACATCGCGGACCCCCCAAGAATTTGAACATCCCACCCAACTTAATATTCTTGATCAAAATACAAGTTCTAATAGAGATTTTTCATTGGGAGCAATCCGGAATTCTATACTAGTATGGCACATCTTTCAAATTTTCCACGAGGCCTTTCAGAGGTTGCAAATGATGGAAAATTTTACATTAAATCAGAGACTTCGTGGACCCCCAGACAGACACTATGGACGGCTAGGAGTCCGCGGACAACACTTTAATAATCTCTATGTTAGTATTTTCTTAGGAAATAATTATTACCTTGTGTGTGTGTACGTGTGCGTGTGGGGGTGGAGGTGGGGGGGATGTTTCAAAATTTTAAATATATAGGGATTTTGGTTTTTTTACAAATTTTAAAATGTCCAAAAAGTGTTGTGCTACGTAATTCTTTTCCACGCCGAAGATGTCATGTTTCTGCCCTGGAGTTTCGTGCAACTAAACTAAAGATTTTCAAGTTCTATCAGGCCACCCAGCGTGGTGGTTGGAAGTCAAGAGCATGATCTACCAATTCAGGTTTCATCCACTTATGATTCTTAAGTGTACAATGAATAGCTCTCGAGAAGTTCTAGCGAAAGGGTCCTCAAACTTACAGCTGTGGCGTGCCAAACCAATCTACCAATAGGATTCATGGTGCCACAGAGTAGGAAATATTTGAAACCATTCGACACTATACAACAATTCAATAGAAGCAGAACTAGGGGATTAAGGTCAAAAATACTGATTAAGTTTCATTACATGAATTATTTAAAAATATTTATATTAATGTAAAAACAAATGTAAAATATAAATATATTTTTTCAACATGAATAAAATATTAAAAGTGTACGTATAGTTTGCATTATGTACTTTTTATAAACTTAATTATTAAAATAAAAAAATAAACAACACACACCTAAAATATAAGTAATCCCTCAAAATATTTAAATCTTTTAATGCGAATCTTTTGTTTTTGCACATTTCTTTTTTATATCACAATGTGAGTTATATAATTTTGACTTTTTACTTCACACGCGATGCTGAATGTTCAGTTCAGTCTACAAAGAAGTTGTTTAACAACTTTTTTTAAACGCAAAATACTATTCATATGAGAAAAGTGTTGTTCGCATGGATATGTAGAACCAAAAGCAAAAAGCTGAATACATGCAATTCAAAATTTCTTAGAACTATTCTTAGAATCTCATGCTTTTCATAAATCTAACATTTCAGTGATTTTGAGTGATGATCTTTTAAATTTCATTCCATTTAAATATTCATAATATTGGAAAAGTTTTATGAATTAGGAAATGTAACGTATGTCCATAAATATATGTAAAGTACATTACATTCCGCACATACTCCAAATGGATGCCTCGCGTCGTGCTCCGGCGGAGTGGGTGTTACGACAAACCCACCGCCGAGTCACGGCGGCGGGTTGGCGGACCGTTCGTTCCGCCGACGCAAAACTTTTCCCGTTGCTAGGAGAGGATTAGGAAGAGCGTTCCGAATCCACCGACTCGCGTCGTGCGCGAACGGAGTTCGTGTCGCGACAACCCCACTGCCGGGTGGAAGCGGTGGGTCAGCGGACCGTTTGTTCCGCCGACGCGCGGTCGTTCCTATGCTACGATTATCGGCACGGTGTGGAGGTTTGGAGAGGTGACTGCCATCCATGATAACTTGTGTTGTGCAACGACGTTAAAAAAGAGGATCGATAAATTATGGATATTTCAACGGAAGAGATTGTTGATTCGATAGTCTTTTGTTTTAATGACATTTTACAATGCCATTTTCCATAATTCTGAAGATGTTATTTCAATAACGGCCAGTTTAAAGTAATTAACTTCACGCAAATTCTGACTAATTTTTCCAGATGTGTAGAGGGTCACTAAGAACTGTACCACTTGTCAGATTTGGTATGCCCGTAAAAGGAAATTATATTGTGGATAGAGTCTCGTCTGTGAGAATGAAGTGAGTTTTAATGTATTCATGGATAAATGGAATTTGTATCAACTCGTGCATTATAGAAAGCAATAGATAAGAAATATTTTTTTACTAGCTCAAATATTTGACGAATTTATAAAAAAAATTCTAGACATTTGGAAAAATAATAATTCTCTGGTTTGAAAAAACAACCTCCCCAATTTTTAAAAAATTTCAAAAAGTTAGTATAGCATTAAAAGTAAAATGATGCAACAATATTTGGTTTACAAAAAAAAATTTTAAGAATTTCTTTTCATTTAGATCCATTGTCGATATCAATTTTTATACAGCTATTGTTAATTTTCTTATTTTATATATAGAAATTTAATAAACTTTTTTTCCTTCTCCTCATTTCTGCCTCCCCTCCTTTGATTCTAAAATGATATGTGACCTATGTAGGTATATTCAAAAATAAGTTTAAGCATTTACAGTTAGCTGTTCAACTCCACGTTGTTGAAATAATTGTCTTGTATACAGAGAAGCGCTTTAAGAGTTGCAGAGAATCGTAATATGTTTTTGAAATTTTTTATCGATATAATAAATATAGTATTATCAGAGTTAATTTTCTAGCATTACGGCGAGTTACTTTTATTTTACTTTTACCTTTAGATAATAAACAGGATGCAGAAAGAAAAATGCGAACGTTTCTAGTCTACAGGAAATAAATAATAAATACAGTGTCTTAATATTATTGAAAAACTGCGTAAAAGGATTCTTTCAAAATGAAATATCATAAAATAATAACATTTTATAGAAATATCGGAAAAAATGGGGCTCTTTTTCCCTTACCACTCATTTTCCCCGTTGTATGAAAATAAGAAGTAAAAAATTCAATATTTTTAAGTACATTAGATTACGTAGGACAAACGATAGTTGACAGAATCTTAGTTTAAAAAATAATAAATCAAACTTTTTCTCTGTTTAAAAGCTATGCATTGCGAATAGCAAGAATCCGAATGAGTTTAATAAGAATGAATTGATTAAAAAAAAACAATCTTGAGGATAACTCTAAATGTATATTGTGCTCGGAAAAGTAAACTGCAGAGGAAAAAATATCATTCCAAAATTTCCTTGGAAAAAAAAAATTAATAAAAACAGAAACAATTCGATGAAACTTTTAATCGAAATCGATCATAAAAACACGCTCGAGAATCTAAAATTTCATAAACGTCTGCTCTTTAAATTTTTTACTTAAATATTTATAATCTAGAAATCTAGATTATTATTTAAAAGGAAAATGCAATAATTAAGGAGAATAATTTTAAGATTGAAGAAGAGATTTCCGAAGGCATTATTTTTAATTTTACTTAATAAAATCATAACAAATAATCAATGGGGTTTAAAGTATTCGTAACTCGAATTCCATATTTTCTAAAATTTATACTTTTAAATTCATATCTAGAAATATGGCAATGCATGTAATTCAGTCACACATCTCCAAGTTCATCATAGTACACCGAGACACAAACATTTTTTTCAGAGAAGTCTGAAGAAAATGGAAAGTTTTCGAGGACCCAAATCATTTATTTTTAAAGGTTTCTTCAAAAATATACATTTTGAAAACTATACAATACTACTGCGGTAAGTGGAGTTATGGTGCTGTATTTCTATATTTTTTTTCCTTTTTAAATTTAAATATACAAGCATACGTAAATAATTTAATGCGTTGCCCTATTCTTGATGGCCGTAGTAGCTCAGGGCGTCGCGGGTTCGTGTCCTGGTGTCACCCGAGACCCACCGCACGAAAGATGCCGACACACGTTAAACATTTTGAAAATCTAACATTTTCTTTCGCGTCACGGAGAAGGTTTGCCGCTCCTTAACTCTCGCTCGTTACCGTATCCTTTTTCGGAGCGGATTTCTCGACGGAAAACTGCGCATTCAAAAGAAAAGTATTTTTTTATGAGTGAATTAAAAAATTTTACAAGAAAAAAATTGTTCAGAAATCTCAAATCGCAAGGAACGATATCTCGTACGACTTCCGATCGCAAGAACATTTCGAAGGAATTGTCGGAGGGTGACGAATCTGTTCTTAATGCGTACTCTTTGCCGTAATACGTAGCTTAGTCGGAGAGACGGATGACTTCCTTCTCTTGCACTCGCCGTTCCGACAGCAGAAACGCCCTGCCTTGGTGTCATGTTGTCTTTGAGTGTCCACTCCTCGAGACGAGAACTCTACGAACGCAACTTGAAATGCGCGTCTCTTCCGGAGCAAAACGAACACTTGCTGCTCTCTTCGTGATCCCCTACCACCGCGGGAGTTCGTAGGACGTGCACCAACCTCAAATAACACTAAATTCTCTCCTCTCTGGATAATTCATGAACTCACGTTACGTATTGTTTGAAGGTAGATGAAAGTCCCGTAATTTGGGACACAGAACATCGGGCTTTTCAGTAGCAAAAGCGACGCCACGCCACTAGCGGCTCGTCGTCGGCTTTCTCGTACCGGTGATCCGCAAACGGTTGAACCCCACCGACCTCCGATGCAAGCCATGCCATGCGACTCTTTCCACCACAGGCTTACAACGGTCGCTACCTTCCCGGAGCTTGAAATGTGGCCCACCTCGGAGAGAACACGGAATGGCACGCAGGTAACTGTTTCCGCCGTGGAGTCACAGCACATGTGTAAATCTTTACGGGATACAGTGGGCAGTTTTCTCGATCTGGTGCACTGAAATTATTTTATGGCTTAAAATCTTCATAATTACATCTAATGATCAAAAAGCATAGTAATTAATGTAGTACTCCTTTATGTTTCTTCAAAATAAGTTTATTCAAGTCTCAACAAATTTATGTCAGGTTAGGAATTAATCAAGAATAAGTGACCACTCAGTGGGCCTAGCTTTTGAACAAGGATCTAAGGACATTAACAGGAGCAGTGATTTGACATGAGGAAGAATAAACAGTAAGACCTCGACTTACGCGAACCCTGAGTTACGCGATTTTCAAATCTCGTCATTCCGTCTTTTGTTTAAGAGGGATAAATGGTACAATTGGTAATGCGATTGAAGAAGCTGTGGATCTTGCAAGGCAAGTAAATGTGGATAGTGGTAACGTTCAACTACTGCTGGATTTCCACAATCAGGATGCAGTTCAATCAGACTTTAGATGCAGTTCAATCAGACTTTAGATGCAGTTCAATCAGAAGATCGAATGACGATTGGGAATTCGACAAAAGACCTCAGTTTACAAGTTTTAGAAAATATAGACTCCAACAAAGAGCGTATTTTTTCAACAAAAAAAAAGGAAGAAAAAATTATTAGCGTGTTTCGAGTAAATTTTGTGGGGGAAAAAACTTTGAGTTGGCAGATAATTTGTTAGATTTTATGAAGTAATACAAAATACTACATAAAAATAACTTTGGTTAGCGATTTTATATTTATGTTATCTAAGATTTCATTAAACATTTTTCCCCCTAAATTATTATTTTCTTTCGTCTCCAGGGTTTTATTTTCGTTCCACTAAAAATAATTTATGGGTGAAACGCGAATATGCGAAATTATGCGTCCTCCTTGGTTTTCCGCCGTTTGAGTTTACGAAAGTGATGCTCTCAAAAATATTTTGAGTCCTTGTTCCGGGCCTTTATTGCCTCTTCTAAAATTTTTCCTGTCGGTAAGATAGAATCCCTGAAAAGAACACTTTCGTGTATTAGCACTTTGTGGAAGCTCTGAGGTGGTAGTCTAAAGAATATCTATACAAATAAATAAAATTGAAGTGCCTGTTTGTAATTTCAAATTAGCAGCTTTTTACTTAATGCACTAAAAGTATATACGGTACTCATAACAAAAAACCAATTTTTAAAATTTTTGTCTGTCTGTTTGTTCCGGCTAATCTCGGAAACGGCTGGTGCGATTTTAAAAATTCTTTCACTAATGGAAAGCTACATTAACGGGGAGTAACATAGGGTATATTTTATTCCCGTATTCTTACGGGAACGGGAACTATACGGGTGAACGTGAAACTGAATGCCAAGATGAACGCCAAGCTGAGCTAATGAAGTCGTTGTTTTGGCTACTGGCGACCGATGGCCTTCATGAGACATAATAGTGTTACGCGCACATGATAATACGCTGACGCGTGCCATAATTTTTTTTAGGATAGTTAGGACTGTTCAGTTAAGTAGAGCATCGGCTGTTTCAGATGCACTTTTAAAAATAATAAATCAAGGCTTCATAAGCAAAAAGCAATGCAAGAAACAAAAAATTGATAAGTTTTACGGTTAGTTTAATCCTTTCTTTTTTTTACATTTTTAGTCACATTTAAACAATAGTTATTATAATCCCAATCTATATCTGTACAAATAAATAAAATTGAAGTGTCTGTTTGTAATTTCAAATTAGCAGCAATTGTTGCGGGGGTGGGGGTTTAAGGGGCGTTAGAAATTCCGATTTTTAAGTTATTAGACGTACAGTCTTGAAACTTAGTAAGTACATTCCTCTCATAGGGTAGAGATACGCTACAAAATGGGTTTCGTGAAAATTGCCCTCAAGTGGCGTTGCGGGACTTAAGGGGCGTTATAGATAATTATTTCCATTTTTAAACTATTAGACGCACAGTCTTTATATTTGATAAGTAGATTTCTTTTATAGAGTAGAGATCAGCTATAAGAAGATTTTGTGAAAACAGACCTCTAAATGGCGTTGCGGGGATTAAGTGGCGTAATAGATAAATATTTTCGTTTTGAAACTACTTGACCTACCTGCTTGAAAATTGGTAGGAATGTTTCTTTCATGGAGTAATATCCGTTACAAAACGGGTTTGGGGAAAATTGAACCCCAAGGGGTGTTGCGCGGGGGGGGGGGTTAAGGGCAGATATAAGTAATTATTTCTATTTTTAAACTATTAGACGCACAGTCGTGAAATTTGGTGAGCAGATTCCTCTAAAAAATAGAGATACACTACGAAATGTGTTTTGTGTAAATAGACCCCTAGGTGGCGTTGCGGGGGTTCAAGGGGCGTTATTGATAATTTTTTTTGCATTTTTAATTTATTGGACGCACAGATTTTGCTAAGCAGATTCCTTTCATAGAGTGCAATTCCCCTACAAAATGGTTTTGTGAAAACAGACACTAAAGTGGCGTTGCGGGGCTCAAGTGGCGTTATAGATAATTATCCCCATTTTTAAACTATTAGACGTACAGTCTTGAAATTTGATAAGCAGATTCCTTTCGTAGAGAACCGCTACAAAATGGGTTTTGCGAATATCAACTACCAAGTTTAATTTCGGGAGATTAAGAGGCGTAATCGATAATATTTCCATTTTTAAACTATTTGATCATCCTGCTTGAAAATTGGTAGGCATGTTCCTTTCATGGAATATAATTCCTCTAACAAAGAGTCAAACGAAAATTGACCCCAAGGATGGTTGCGAGGGGTCAAGAGGAGTTACAGAAAAAATTCCTGTTTTTAATTGTTAGACCCATATACTTGAAATTTTTAAGCATGTTTCTTTTTTGAATAGGATGCACTAAGAATGTATTTTAAGAAATCAAGTTCTGGGGGTGCAGGGGTTACTGGGACGTATTGACAAAAAAAATTCCTTTTTTCGAGCTACAAGGACTATAATAATGAAATTTGGTTGCATTTTTCTTTTGTTGAATTGAAATCCGCTAAGAGCGGTTATTTTGGAAAACGGCTCTCAACGGGATTACGGGGATATTGATAGTAAAACTTTTTTTTTTTTCTGTTAGATTTAGACTTGAAATTTGGCTTGCATGTTCAATTTACGGAGTAGAGATCCACCGAAAATTGGTTTTGCGGGAATCCACTTGGTTTTTGGGTTACGAAAGAGCAAACATCATTCTATACTTCAATTTTAGAGATTTTTAAAAATACAAATTAGATGAGTTCTGCCCTTTTTTTTATCAAAGGTGACAGTTACAGGTATAAGTATATTTTTCAATACAATCGAATTCTTAATGCTAGGACTTAGATATCAATAATTTATACATATATATAAGCAGTAAAAATTTATAAAACATCATGAAATACCCAGCGAAGCGGGCGGGTAACAGCTAGTATCAATATATATATACTGTAATTCAACATATCTACTGAATGACAGTAAAATGATCGCAATTTCTGCGAACCTCCAGATTCTTCTTGTCTTCACAAGTAGCTCAGCTCCAACTCGCAGTTCACGGCGTCTTCTTCACTCTCTTTCAACTAAGACCTGCACCACGGGCTTCCAGGGTGTCTCCAAGATGTCTGATGAGTTGTCTTCAAGACCTCACTCCAACGTGTCCTCCATCCATCTTCTGCATGGGCTAGTAGAGTATATA
>BMAO01025464.1:0-20173 GCA_019973975.1 Trichonephila clavata
AAGACACCGGCCCTACTGTCACAATAGTAAAAAAAACCCAAGGTATGTTGTCTCGTTTAAGTCATATTTGTTTATATGCGATAGATATTCAACAGTTGTGTTTCAGTTTTCCCCCCCCCCTCCTGATTTAAGTTTTGATTTGTGAAAATTATAGTAAATTTAATATGCCCAAGAAAAATTTGGAGGTGTTTTTTTTCTTACGGATTGAGGTTTTTTTTTTTTTTAATTATTGTTGTTATATATATTATTCATGGTTTGAGGGTTTTTAGAAAATAATTTTTCTAAAGTGAAAACAAGCATTTTTTTTTATTTTATATATTTTAATATGAGTTTCAATCGCTATTAATTTCCAATTAGTTTGGGATTACATTACACCGGTAGTTTTTTTGTGAGATATATTTTGTGATTGGTCTGTCTCTTACGGGAAATACATGGATTACTGCGTGTTGCCCGCTGCTTAAAGAATTTCTTTGGAGGATCTCTACATCAATCTATCATGGTGCTTAAACTTATTTGAACATGTAAATTATGTTTATGAGAATTATTGTTGTTTTAGTTTTGCTTCGAATTGTTCGATAAGTATAATGTATATATCAATGAAGATTTCCATCTTTGTGCTCAATGAATATCTGGCATTGCGATTAAAATACAGACATTTAAAAAAACACTCTGAAACTGGGATGATAATCTCTTTTTAGTTCTTTAACCAATTGTTTTTTGAGATTTAAATCTGTAAGTGTGAATCTGTAAAAGTTTAGTGGATAAAATTTAGAGATTTTAATTGAAAGGAAAATTCGAAACATTTGTTTGCAAAATATATTTTAAAACATTTATATTCTCCTTTTTACATATTTTATGTATCCTTTTCCCTATCCCGTGAAATATATATATATATATCAAGTTAAGTTCATATTCTTTCTCTTTGTTAAAGCATTTATCGGACACCAATCAAAAATTTTGGAACTCTTTTGTTAGCTTATTTTATTAAAATAAATTTTTGTAAAAAAAACAACTAAAAAAAGGGTTTGTATTATTGAAAAAGAGAATTCATGTAAACGTACTAAAACGAGTATCATTTTGACATTTTGTAATTTGTCAGTAAATAAATTTTATATACATGTACATATGAGAAGAAATATTTTAATTCACCTGACAATATATATAAATATAAAAGAATTTTGAATGCTGTGTTTTTCTGTGATATATTTTCGGTATTCCAAAGTTCACAACTTGGAACCCATTTAAAGAAAGATCGGAACTTAAATATACTAGGTTTTTTTTAATTTCCGTGAAAATATTTTTTGCTAAAATTATATATATTTCTCAAATTTAAAATTCAGAATTGTCATGAGTATTCCCATTTGATCATTTCGAATCACTTTGATAATTGTATTGAAACTTGTTTATGGTCATGGACTGATAATCAGATAATTATCTTCTGGGCGGGTTATTCTTATAAAATAGTGTTAACTAGCAATTCTGCATTTAGAAGACTACAACATTTTTTTTCAGCAAATCTTATGATGCAAGTCTATTAATTATTGTGTGAGATTGTACTTAAGACTTTTCAAGGAGAGTAATTAGACAAAAGACTTAATTGAGTCTTCTACTACTTTCATACAAGGAAAATATTTTTGTTTCGTGTGTACACCAATTCACTCTGATGCAATATTGATATTTTTGTCAGTTCGTAAGTTAAATTTAACGTTATTTTGCTGTATCATTTTTCCTTTACATATTCTGCTTTGCCAAAAAAAAGATTGTCAAAGTCATGCAAAGTAATTATAGATATTACTTCACTTCTTAGAAGCATTCTTTTATTTATGTTATTCAGTTGTCAGATTTTTACCAATTTGATTTGTAAAAATGGATTGAAAATAAGATAGCCAAGTCCACATTTTAATCATATTCGAAAAACTTAATAATGTTTCAAAAAAAATTCTTCCATTTAGAAAATATTTACACAAGATTCTAACCCTAGCAGCATAACTTTTAATATCAGACGATTATAAATTAGTAAATAAAATTATAAATCATTAATAAAGTAGAGCATATAAATTATTGAATTATACGGACGATAATATGAAAAAACAATTTTCAGTCTAATCAAAATGCTTCAGTTAATTTACTTTTTAACACGCTTTTGTAAGTTTCACTTGCATGTAACGGAATCTTGGAACTCGATTTTCACCCACTTAAAAAGGTCAGATTAATTCGAAATTTTGCACACTTGTCAAGGACCGATGACAATACAATAATTTCATAATTTTGTTCCATTGTCCTCATCAGGATCGTCAGGAATCACGATAATCAGATTTGGCGATATTCCATATACCACATCCAGATTTGGCAACTTAATGTACATACAATTTTCAGATTTGGCGACTAATTCGATATACCATTTCCAGATTTGGCGACTAATTCCAGATTTAGCGACTAAAAGAAAAAGGTGTAACCCTACAGGAGTGTTTTTAATTAATACACTTGTGGTTTATCAAAATAAAACAAACAAAAAATGTGTTCTGTATGTGAGAAAGTGGAGGGTGGGTGTGCGCTATCAATTTCTTACTATAATATAAACATTTTTCTGAAAATGAAAAAAAAAGAAAAAAAGGCTGTGATGTGAAAAAAATAGTTTATGTTCTAACTGCTAAATATTTTTTATTTTTATAAAGCAATACGTTTAGAAGTGATGATACGAATTAACATTATAGCAATACGTTTAAAAGGTGAGAATATTTGATTTTAAACTGTGTGACTTTCCGATGAGCTAGAGACTTGAAATTTGGACCATATCTCAGAACTGGAGGACAATGCATGAAAATGTGAAAAAAGAAGGGGAAAAAAACGAAAAGGAGGAATTTTATACTTTTTAGTCCGTTATAAAAACAGGGTAACTTAAATTTTTTTTAATTCGAACTTTTTTTCTTCTTACCACACATTTTATTTGTTTGGCCTGTTCTTATGAGACTTAATCTAATATAACGATACGGGACTCATCCGAGGCCCCGTAAACGGGGAGAATAAATACACTTCAGACCCTTTAATCAAAATCCATTGAAGAGCAAGACTTATTCCAGCAGCCACGTAATTCTGGCTCCAAATATCAAACTCAAGGATAAATTCAACAATTAATAAATGACAGTTTAAAAAACTAAAAAACACGCTTTTATTGTAAATCGAACTAAAAAATGAAAAATAAATTATAATTTTAAAAAAACTAAAGAACGCGCTTTTATATTGAATCGAACTAAAAAGTAAAAAAATAATTCTTATTTAAGAATAAAATGATGAACGAGAAAATTAATGTCATTGGGGTAAAAGCGTGGGGTGCAATTTGGAATTGAAAGAAGTTAGAAACTATAACAATTGATATATTCATAAAACACCCAACGCTTTACCCCAATGACATTAATTTTCTCGTTCATCATTTTATTCTTAAATAAAGAATTATTTTTTACTTTTTAGTTCGATTCAGTATAAAAGCGTGTTCTTTAGTTTTTTTAAAATTATAATTTATTAATAAATCTAATTTGCAGTTATTTAAAACACGGCTTAGTTATTTAAAGCATGGTTTTTTTTTCAAATATAAAAGGTTGTTCACAGTTCGTTTAATTAGCTATCATTTCTCTGACGAGTCTTTCAAACTAACTGCGTAATTGCCGTTTTATGTGAGTAAGTCGGTCAATTTGACGTGGCGCGTGTTGACATCCAACAACTTGTTATTGAAATGGTGCCAAAGGGGAAAAAAAGTGGATGGGGCATCACTCTAAAAAAAGTAGTTTCGAAGACCGGGCAGAAAAATAGCGATAATACTACCATACATTTTGAAACAACAAGGAATTACGTAATTGGTAAATTCAGTGCCGGTTTATCCTTAGGCGCTTGAGGCAGGCGTCCAGGTGTCCGGATAAGTTGGACTTAGCCAGATTTTTTTTCTGGCAATGAATTTCGATCCACCAGTGCCAAGGGGGTTTGTAGATCTTCTGCGCCCAGGGCCCGAAATGAGCCTAAACCGGCACTGAATAAATTGTATTGTGTGTTTTCGAAAATTAGAACAAATTGTGGCTAAAGCTTGGTAAATTTTTTCCCAATATTCGCAATATGAGACCCTTCCTCCTCCCCTGAAATAGTCCTACTTAAGATTATCAGCCAAACGGTGCCATACTTTGCTGATTGACCAATCGAGATTAAAATACAGCATTTGGAACATTTGACTGTGGACATTTGATTACAATCTTCGGTACTGAATAGTTGTAGTATTTTCAACGGTCAGTTAACAAAATTGATTGAATTATGGATTTAATGGAACAATATATTGACTGTATGATGAGTACCAGAGGAAAGAACTATTCTGTTGAGTACAAGAAAGGAATTGTGGAAGACTCCATTAATGTAAGAATCTTACATCTTTCTGCATACAGAACTGGATTGTCTGACAGTTTGAAAGGAAGGATAACCATACGATAACGTCAGTGAACAGGTGGATTATAGCAGTGTTTCTCAATCGCCGGTTCCTGTACTGGTGCCAGGCCGCATACACTATTTGCCGGTCCTTAATAATAACCCTACGAGTCCACGAGAAAACACTAAAATAAGTTTATCCGTCCTGTGAGTGAATTGGGTAGAGAACCACTGAGAGTTAGAGAACTTCTAAGAAACTAATGTGGATCACAGGTCTCGGCAAACCATTATTTCCTGAGTTGGAAAACGTCTTTTGTAAATGGATTGCAGATAAAAGAGCAGAGTTAGGTTGATATCAAAGCATATGCTCTTACACAAATGGCTCCATTGACTAATCTACAGAAGAATTTAAAACTTAACAACTCTGAATGGGGGTAGGCTTCTCTCAGCAATATGAACTGCAATGATTTTTATTATAGCAACGTTTCAGAAGACACGATGGTATTTGAATAAATTAACATTTTTTAGCACAGTTTTTTTGTAAATATGTATATGTAGTTTTTGGAGATGAATAAAATGTACATTATTATGTATGAAAAATAAGAATATTCCCTGAAAAGGTCCTGAGCGTCTTAAGCAGCAAAAATTAATACAAAACCGGGACTTATTTTACTGTAATTGACCTTGAAAAAGACGCTAATCTGATATTTGATCTTGTCAATAGATGTCAGCACAATAACTCGTTTTATCACTGAAAAAAACATATATGTATATTGTTTTTTATATAATTATTATTAACCACGACACACATGCACATTGTGAAAACTTTCGAGCGATATTTTTTCTTACATAAGCCTGGTTACTCAATGTAATTTTGAACCGAACAGATTTATATAACGTAGTTTTTTTCTTAATACTGAGATAATAATAAAGATATTGTGTGACATATTTTGAAACATTACGTTTATTGTTGCCTGAATTTTTAACTTTTGTCATATGTTCTACTATATTCTGAATAATTCATTAAGGGCTCAGAAGTGCGATGTGACAATATTTGAATCGTATCTAATGATCGCAAACGTTTTCATTTGTCTCATGTATTGACTGCCAAGTGCAGTGTTATTCAGAGAAAAGTATTACTAACATTTTTGCGTGCGAGTATAAAGTTTCGTTTAAATTTCATTTCACTCTTACACTGTCTGTTTTATTAATTTAATTATATTTTATAGAAACTTCATTTCATTCTACTACTTTGTATTTATATACATGTCGTTTTTCCCAGCTGCTTTTTTTTGTTTTGAAGTCTGATACTTTAACAGATTTACCATTCTCTTTATAGAATATTACATAGTTTTAGTATGTTTGAATGCATTTCTTTTTATATTCTGTTAAAAATGTAATTCTTTTATTTATTTCATTGTCTTTTGTACCTCAGTAAAGCTAAGCTATTGAATCGAGGAGGCCACGCGCGCGCGCGTTTTACATATTATTTCTTCTAGATTTTTTTGATTATATATCGATTATCTCTATAATAAAAGAATGTGTGTTTTGTCTGCACCACAAAAACTAAACAACCCAGAAGTGTGAAACTTTGCACGTGAAACTGTAGGTCATGATACTTTGCATCCCAAGGATATTTTTTCGAAATTTGCTTCAATTTTTTTTTTTAATTCATTTTTAAGCTATTTTTCACTAGCTGTCGATTTGTCGAATACATCACGTCTAACTCTGGAAAAATGTATGCAACAAGTAGTTTTTTTTGTTGTTTTTTTTTGACGATTTTTGTGTGTTTTATATTTTAATTATAAATATATTTATTCGATTTTTTTAATTCTTTGTAGCTGAATAGCAATTATTTTTCGAATAAATCATCGGAAATAGTGTTCTTTCAGAAGTTTTATTTTTGGTTTGGCAACACGAATTGGTGAACAGTGAAATTTCCATGTCACTCGATTTGAATCGTCTTTCAAAACTGAACATTTAAGTAGTTCAAAACTAAGGGGATTGGCAGAACTTTTTAAATTCCCATTAATGTTGATATAATTTCTTTTTTCAGTGTAAAGCTTCAATTTGTATTTATTTGTTTATTTTTTGAGCCACTCTTTTCTTGCATATAATTGCGGTTTGCAATAACGCGTGTTGATTGCTTAGATATTATATATATAGTTTAAAATTTCTTATTCCTTTTAAAACATTTTTAATAAATACCTACATAAGTAGTAGTAACTCTATGATTTAAGATAATATAATAAAATATCTTTTTCAGCAAGTCTGTTTTATATTTTAATGTTTATGATTATTTTATGAACTGCATTAAATTTATGTACTTTTATTATTTTTTTTATGATTATTTCTCATATAGATCGCGTAAAGAAATAACTACGCGTCTGTTTCACATATTTACAAAAAATACAGTACAGCAGCAGATAAATATTCGTGCAGAACCACAGCTCATCGGAGACTAGATAAAGCCTAAAGATCCATGAAACAACTATTACATTCATTTATTTAATTCCTTCGTGAATTATTATTTTAGAGTTTTCCTCACATTCAAACATTGCATTGCAGCCTTTTCAAACACGATTTAATAAGCATACTAGACATATGCAAATACACACGAGAGAATGTCGGCTTTCTTTACATTTTTTACTTTGAAAAGTTGTTTTGGCATTTCCTGTATTTCTAAGACGATATTTTTAACTAAAAGAATTAGTATGCATATGAATACGGAAATATCCAAAGAAAATAACTGGGTCTTTAAAAATGTCATTTTGGTTGTTATTCAAGGTTATCGGCAAAACTCATCGTTATTGCATAATAAATTTGTTTTGCTTCTGCTTTTTCTATTGATTTGTTAATTATTAGCTGGAATAGATAAATCCTTCGCTTTCCGTTGTCTTTTTGTCGTTTTTTTTTTCTTTTTCGGGTAATTTCTTTGTTCTTCTGAATGCACCTTGGGAATAACTTAAAGTTCTTTTTTTAAAAAATAAGAAAGAATTTTTTTAAAAATTTGAACTTAATTAATTAGGCAAAAAGTAGAACATTTTAAATGCAAAATCTGTTCAGATGGAACCAAATAAAATGTAAATAGAAAGTTTTAGTGTCGTTTTAATTCTCAGTACTTAAGTACTTTATTGATTATAAATTCCATTTCAACATACATTTCTATTGGATAAAATGTTTTTTTTAAAATTATATATTGACTGACAAGATAAAAGATTTTGTTACAGTTTTATGAAACAGAATTTTTAATTATTTACTGAGTTTCATTCTGCATGATTTAATGCAAAAGTCTGTACAATTTACTTTTCTCATCTGCTAAATATATAGAGTTTCCCTGCTGTGAATTTTAATAAGGCGCATTACTAATATTTGAACTTCTTTTTTTGTTGATTTTTTGCTTACTGTTGTTGAGTGAAAAAGTTAGCCCAAACTAATGTAAAATATTAACCATTTAATATCAACGATATCTATTTCTCGACGTAAAATTTCATCATAATGTAATAGATTCTACATGATTCCAAATTCATTCATTGTTTATTTACGTGGTATTTTGAAGCTAGACAAGGCTATTAACGACGGACCTCATAATTTTGAGCCAAGAGGTCAAGTTATCTGGCACACCACTCTTTATATTTCTATGCCACATTTATAGTACATAAGCCCTTCCAAATTGCCGGTTTTGAATGGTTCCAGGATTAAAACTCCTGACGCGACAGAAGTTACGCCGGCTATACAAGTCACTTGGCTACCACGGCCACCTCCATTCCTGGAATAAATTGCTTTGATTCTTTCATTGGTTTTGATTAGAAACTCCATTAATTTTTATTTTATTTCTGAAGGTTACATGGAGCAGTGAAAGCTACTGCATGTTGAAACATAATTCGAAAATTCCTTAAAAATTCGGAATTGAAATTAAGTGAGAGGTAGTAGCTTAAATGCTGTCTTCATCACTTGACTGTGTGACTCAGAATTAGGTTGTTCATCCATAATAAAACAAAAAGTAATTGCAATCAATCGCTTCTTTGGAGTATTTTGTGATATTGATATTTAAGCTCTTTCAAAATCTGATCTTACCCAAAACTATTATATGAAATAATAAAGAATAGAAGTGTGATTAAATCATACGGAAATTCCTACCATGTTGGAATGCAATTAGAAAATTTAGAGAAATATAAGAACCACACACATAATTCAAGTGTCATCTTTATGAAAACTCTTTATGTGGCTTGATTCAAACAAAAATTTAAAAGATTGAAGTTCTTGCCTGATCTGTATAAAAAAAAATTATTACTAAACCAATATTTAAAAATTGGATAACCCTTTGGAAATACTAAAGTAATTAGTGGACGAATTATATAAATAATCCAGAATTGCTGAGTTTAAGGTAGTTTTGATTTTATTCTAAGACACTACGCATTTTTCCCTCTAGAAATAGTGTTTTTTTTTTTTTAAATATGACTTATGAAGTCTTAAAAACAAAAATAGAAACGAACGCGTATTTTATTGTATCATATACTTATTTATTTGGTATTCAAATTTATAAAATGTTAAGTTTTTTTAAATTTATCTTTTTTTATGTAAATAGCTAATTTTTAGAGAGTTCTATTGTCAAGTTTTGTATCCATGATAAATGATGCAATAGAATGTACCACACAAAGAATCGTCATACTTGTAGAATCATTTTATTCTTAGTGAACGTAATGATGATAGACGTAGAAAAGTAACTATTTTGCTCTAAATGTGTAATTTTTGTGTTCATGCCTGTTTAAATAATTCTATTATGTATAGTTACGAAATTCTAATAATTGAAACTGTCTATGTATTTAATAAGCACCTTATACATCCTATTCGTGCTTTGTTATGCACATTATGCTTCGCTAATTTATCTCATTGTTTTTCGGTGCCTGAAATGACACTGAAGACCTTTAAACTTTCCTTCTCATCCTAATCGCGTTTTCGACTCACGTTTTAAGGTCAAATAATATCCTTTCTCCGTTCGTGATTGGATCGAACTTTGGACAACAAGCAGACGACGATGAAATTTTGCTCTGCGAAAGGGGACTCGGATTCGTTCTTTTCATTGGAGCTCGCTCTTTTATTGTTGGTGACTCACACCATGGGGAAAATACCTTCCTAAAAAGCCCTCTTTTATCAATCTTGTTTTATACTTTTACAGAGTAATGTAAATTCGTAATTTTTTTCTCGGAAAAAAAATTGGACATAAAAATAGGACATATTTTTAGTATATTATGTATCAAAAATTCTTCCAATCAAAATACATTATTCACTTTTAATGAAACATAACAATCGTCTGCTTTAAAAATGCATTGCAAACATATTTATATTTTTTCAATACTAAAATTTTTCAGAAAACTAATTGTGAAAGTTCTTTAAAAAATATTCTGGAAAAAAAAATAATCAATTTGTTTTCTCGCAAAAATTTTGGGGAATTAGGGTTTATTTACGAAATGGAAACAATATGTGTTTTAATAAAAAATTTTAATGAAGCTAATTTAAAACGTATGAGAATTTTTATTATAAAAACAATTAAGTATAAAAAAAGATGTTAATAATACTTTTTTCCAGTGTTCCATTTATTTGAAATTATTTTTTCGCATTTTGAATACATTTGAAATGAATTTGATAAATAGCACTTTATAAATAATTACGAAAAAGAACACTTGTAAAACGATATGAATTCGAATATAAATGTATATTTTTATCAATTAATGCTGTGTAAAATCTCGCTAGTTATTTACATATATTCAAAAATTATAGATGTTAGATTTGCTTTTGGGAAGATTAAGCTATCCGAACACGTTGAAAATGACCAAATTCAGTCAAAACATATATTTTTGTCTTTTATTTTATTGAATAGAGCTATCTTTTAACTTTACGAAACATACTTTGTTTTGTTTTTATATTACCTAGAGGCCAAGATAAATCAATTTTATAAATTTAGAAAGCCAGGAAGTGGGTTTTTGATCTACCAGAAGTGGGCATTTAAATTGCTCAAAAATCTATCATGGCGAGTCTGATAATTCAAAATATTACGAATGTCTATCTATAAACATTTTTGAACATGATATTTATGTTATTTTCTAGAGAATGTACTAAAATTTTTTCTTATAGTATGAATACTTTTTGAGTTATGGCTTGTTATTTAAATAATAGTCTCATGATGTTTACTCAGTCAGCTCTAAAATTTTCAAATTTTAATAAAAAATTAAAATTTTAGTAAATTTTTAGATAAATGCATCTAATTTGTTTTAGTAATACTTTTACTAATATATGTTTATTACTTTTTTCTCTAACTGCTTTGAAGTTTTTCAAAAATATTGCTAAAATTTCATTTATAATTGTGATTTTTGTAAAATTCAGGTAATTTATTTTAAATTTTGATAGTTAAATATATATAGTAATATTTATTGGTATCGAGTCCTAAACGAGCATTTATAATCTTTTAGTATGCTATTTTGTTAAAAAGTACTCCGAACGTGTTCGGATACCTTAAAGCTCTTTATTTTTAAATCGAAATTCTTACTTCTGTCTCATAACTTCATAAATTCTTACTTCTGTCTCATAACTTATTACTAAAAATTTTTTATAAAAAATCGTTTATTCAAAGGAATCAAAATGAAACAAGAACAGATTTGCAATTTTCATACATGTATTGTATGAACAAAAATAATTATGACACAATTGTGGGATTAATATTTTTTTGCAATAAGCTTCTAAATCTATATCTATTTTATTATCTGAATATAGTTATTGTAATAAGGGCAGTACCATTTTTTTTTACCTTTCATAATTTTAACTTAATTACTTATTGTGTTCGATTAACTCTCTCTTTCTGTAATATAGTTTATATAATAAGGCATTTTGGTGTTCTAATTTTGAAATTTTCATCTAGAGCAAAATTGTAACGAAAACTTCAATGATTATATCTAATGATAGACAAAAATGTATACTTTTAAAATATTTCTTCAAGAACGATATAATATTTTTATCTTTCTTCCCACTCTTTCACTGTTTGACAATCTTCCATCTCTTGTTAGTATAAGTGTATTTACAATCGCAAGAGCGTACATTGAACTATAAATATTATCAAATTCTTTATAGATGTATTAGATAAAGTTTCTAAAAGAGTCTGACTTAAGCACTCGTAAAGATAAATTTTCTTTGACCATAAAAAGTGCGATAATGTAAAACTTGAAAACACATATATTTTGGGTCCTGATTGTTTCGCAAAAGGATAAGTACAAATGTATGCAACCTTAATTTTTGAGTATCTTAAACTTAGTGGACACTGAAATTTTTTTTAAAACATTGATCCAAACGTCGAATGCATCCTAAAATTCAAAAAGTATTCGAAGATTTATTCGCATGGGTTCTCAGAGTTGTGTAGTGGCTGCGATAGCCGAGTGGTCATGGTTGCGAACTCGTAATCGAATTTGCAGGATCGTGAGTTCGAATCCTGGTGCCATTTAAAACGCACCGTGTTGAGAGGCTGACTCACTTTAAATTTGTCAAAGGTCAATGTCTTCTTGTGCTGGCTTGTTGCAAAGTTTGAGGCGCTAACTAGGGTGTCGACCTCGTCACTTGAGCGAGGTTCATTGCTAGATTCAAAATGACGTTAATAAAAGTCAATTCAAATAATCAAGAGTTGCATCAAGCACTTACAAAAATAAAAAATACTGGTAATAAATGCCAATACCGCGCAATATTTTGAAAAATATTTCTCAAGATACCCATCAGTGGACGAAAATCTTCTGGATTCAAGCTTAGAGAATGTTTGTAAATTCAGGGTCTGGGGTGTGGCGTGCCAAAACCGATCTACCAGTAGGATTCAGCGTGCCACACGGCAGCACATTTTTTAAAAGAATTCGATTCACGTGATAATTTATGAAGAGGTAGAGAATAGAGATCAATAATATAGATTTTCATTTTATTATGTATTAATTTTACCTCATTTAAAGATATAATCTTAACAAAAAAAAAAAATAAATAAATAAACAGCATAAAATATAAACCATTTCTAAAAAAAATTTAATTGTACTTGCATTATGTATTTTTTTAACACATTTATTAAAATAAGAAATAGACAACATAAAATATAAGTATTTCCCATCATTATAGTTAAATAAAAAGATAAATAACATTTTAATTCGAGCCTAGTCGTTCTACTTCATATCGCAGAATCAGGAATATAATTTGTGATTTTTAACTTGACACGATTCTGAGCATTAAGTTGTTGAACAATTTATTTGGGGGACTCGAAATATTTTTCATATGAGGAAAGACTTTTAGTTAGACACGTAGAACCAAAAGCGAAAAGGTAAAGAACATGCAATTTTCTCCCTTCAAATCTCTCCAGTAATGACATTCAATGTTTTACGAAATAGCTGTACATTTATCTTTGGAGTTATCTTTCAGAATTTTTCGTAATTCCGTAAATGTCCATTAACAATTTATTCTACTTCCGTACGTTTAAAAATTTACAAATTTGTAGAGTAGTGCAGAGTGCCACAGGGATTTGTACCGCGTGCCGTAAGTTGTCGACCCTTGTTGTAGATCTTTCCAGTGGCGATAAATTTCGATTAATTTTTCTTTTCTTTAACAAATACTTTTTCTGACAGCCCGGTAGCGATGAATAATTAATATCACATTTCTTGTATTTTTAAATTTTTTTTAAATATCTTTTTTTGAGTCAATATGTATTTTTTTCCTAATTTCATGTTAGTTTTAGATTAAAACATGTATAAATTCAATATCAATATTGAATGTGTATATAAATGTCGTGAGATGTGGTAAATAAATGTATGAATGTGAATATACACACACATGTAAATACTTATGGTTATTTGATTTGATCAGTTTTATACACACTGCTTTCAAAATTGAATCTTTAATGTTTCCTCTTACATTTTTTGGGCTATTTTTTACTAAATAAATTATTTTTTTTACATGATATTTCGTGAAACTTATGTATCTACTGCGCGTGAAAAAGAATTTCTTATATATCCAACTACTTTTACACAATTTGATATGACACAAGACGGGAATCGAACGATTTTTTTTTTATTTTACACGAATTTTTTGTTCTAACACGAATTCCACGAAAAATTTGGGAATTTCAGCTCTTTGGATGAGGACAATTTTATGGAATTTTTACAGTTTTTTTATATGTAAATAAAGAAGTCGAAAATGACGAATTCAAAGGTGAAATTTAGCTATAAACAGTTGATTTAATCCGCAAATGCTTGAAATTTGCTATAAGTATGGAACAACATTTTCTTACTCCTGACCCCGACACTAAAATTTCAATGTAATCTTAAGTTTTGTGTAGCGGGATATAAAGAATTAAATATATGAAGCTTGAGAACCCCCCTTCCCCCCCCAAAAAACAGACTTTTTAGCAACAAAAAAAAAAAAAAAAAAAACTGAGCCCGTCAATAACGAACGAAATTCTTTATTTTTGATTCAGTTCTTAATAAACGTACACGCTCGTAGCCATGAATAGTTTTGATAGTTTGTAGTTTTATTCCCAATTTGAATTTGAATTTTTATATGTTGCATGAGGACGTATAGAGAGAGAGAGGACACTAAATATATATTTTCACTATACACTAATTTAAAAAAATTTTATTAAAAAGAATTGTTTTTGTTTGAAAGTATGTAACATATATTATTATTACTTTTTTTGCACGGATTTTTTGGAAAATATTTAAGAGATTTTTCATCTTACACGATTTTTTACAGTTGTCGTAGTCTCTCACTACACCTATGATTATTAACTCCCCTTTGCACATTATCTAAATTCGGGTATGTTGGATTCATAATTAACAACTACTAAATTAATAAATCAATATCATTTATTAATCTTTCTTAATAGATAAATACACAAATATTAATCAAACCTTAAGAACAACAAATTACAGTGGAGTGAGATAAGAACTCAATTATGAACGACGGAACACTAACTGAGACTACGGAGAATAACGCATACAATCAAACTACGCATTTAAATCTAATTTATGAAAATCACAGACCTGATATCTTTTTAAGGCAGGATTCTTTAATATTTGAAGGATCTATAGAGCGGCTTCAATCCTTGATATCTTCAGTTACATCCGAACCGAATTAATGAATCTTTTTCAATAACCTTCCTTCAGCTAACAAACTTCACTTAGTTAAACTAATCTCCTAGAATCACCTTCTTAATCAATCTCGTAGTTAACTCCTCTATCAAAACACGTAGTCATCCTCTATCTCTTCATTTCATTTCTCCCTTTTATATCTTTTTCGAACTCGCTAAACCCGAAACTATCTTGTTTGCATAAGTCACACTTTTAGCTCTCAGCGGGGATTGGTTAAAATAAATACAATCTTAAAAGAATTTGAGAGAAGGTTAGTGAAACGCGTAAGCACCCGTCACACAGTTGTGGAAAATATCTCCAAATTTACCATACGACGCATTTATTTTTTTACACGACTTTTCTAAGGAATGTATCTACCGTGTAAAAAAAGAGTTGGATGTATATATTTACGAGTGCATAGTAAGAACTAGAAAATGTATATTTTCTTTTCAAAGAAAAAAGATGAAATATTAAGGGACAATGTACGACCATGACCATGAATTAAAATTTTGGAAGGTACTTAATAGTATACAAAATGAGGCAAATTACTTAGTATACAAAATGAGGCAAGAATGTTTCCTTTTGGAAACTTCTCACTCGTTCGTTGAAGATAATCAGCTTAGAAAATTTCTATTGTTCTCTGCCAAATACAAATAATTCCGTATTTGCAAGTCGAAAAAACTTAATTGAAAAGATAGGCTTTAGTTTTAGCTGTTGTCTAATTTCCTTTAATGAAATTTTGTCGCCAAATTTTTCCTATTCTTGTATTTTTCGGTTGGAATGCATTTTACCTTTACTTGATGATGATAATAAACGGTATGAATATATTGTCTATGCAACGTTGTAAATTCCAGATGTAATTACTTCTCTTTGCTTTTTTTTCTATAGAAAGAAAAATGTTTTTACCGGTTTATTTCTAAAATAACATTTTTTTTGCTTTGTTGTATGAACTTCGTTTTCTTTGAGGTTTTTGCTAGTCTGATCAAATGTATTCAATTTTGTATTTGTATAAACTGCATAAAACATATAATTGTAAGTGGAATCTGTATTTGTACATTGTCCAGTAAATTTCAAAATTTCAAAAAAAAACTAAATCCTATTTTTGATGTTTTGATGATTTTGTGGTTTTTAGATTTGTTTTTGTAAATTTTAAGAAAAATATGCTACAATTAAGAAGATAAAAAGAAATTATTATTACTAAAATGTGAGTGTTGGAAAAAATGGGTAAAAAATTTACAAAAAATAACATAAACGCGGCCCATTCGGTACCAATAGTTTATGAACAAATTTTAAATTTTTCAATTCGGATGTGTTGCTATGCTATTCATTTTTAAATGACCTTCAGGTTAAGAAATATTTTAATTTTTACAAAAACTAGAGCACTTTATCTTAGTTATTATAGGAAATTACTTAAAAAATCAGGGATTACATTAACAAGTGATTATTATGTAATGAAACAGTGATTGATAAATCTGGAGGTTAAAAGACTTCTACTATTATACAGAACATACACAAAAAAATTTCAGTAAATTATTTTCAAAAATTTTTGAGCCATCGGCTGGCCCGTTTGAGCATTTAAAAAAAAAATGTTTCCATTAAAACTCGTTTTCAAGTATCACTTATCTTGCTTAAAGTAATGGCATCTGCTTTTACTAAAACCACTGTAGTTTAGTTCTAGTGAACGGAAAATAATAAAATTTGTATTTTTTATAAAGCTAATAAAATGGCCTATAAGATAAAATCATTAAAAAAAAATTGTCATCTTTTGGAAAAGTTCACAATTTTAGGGTAGTCGGATACCCTTAATCTCTACCTCTACATTTTATCTTTCAGATCGTTCATAATTGTTTTTTTTTATCTCTTTAGTGTCAAGCAGCATCAATACCACTGTATACTATTTTTAGAAGTTTTCTAAATTAAACAAAATTAGCTAGTAAAATGCTAATATGTGTATCTAAAATTTTATTTATTTTGCACCCTTAAGGAAGATTTTAGATACAAATACTAAAATCTCACTTTTTTTTGTTTGATCTTGAAGAAATTCAGTAGAAAGTCACACATATTATTTTTTATTATACATATTGTTAAAAATATTTATAAGTTTTCAAGTTACTAAAATTTTTTGTAATTTTTTTTTGTCTTTAGTTATTTTTGTGATTTAAAATTTGAAATAATGCTTTCATACAATTACTACTCATATTTAAACACAAAGTAAAATAATTAAAACATAGGGTTTTGATTTTCGTTGCTAATAGAGGAGGAAAAAATTTTAAATTTTACCTCTTGCAATATTTTTCAAAAAAAAAATTCTCCAGAAACATTTTGGGTTGAGGATTTTTTAAAGAAGGTATCTAAAAATTCTTTAAGCTCAAGTGTGTTCTTATTATTATAATATTTAAAAAAAAAAAAAACTTTAGAAGTACTCTGTAATCATCTTAGGGGAAAAAAATCGTAGTGAAATCAGTTATTGAAAAATACTATCTAAGCCCTAAACGAAAAAGATTACTAGATGACTGAAAAAATTTCCAATTTGAGTAATTTTTATTACTAAAGACTGTTTATAGCATTTTTTTTATCTGAATTATGGTCCCCTAAATATTCAGCATTTTTGTATTTCTTATCCCTTTAACTTAATATTGCCACGTGGCAATTATTCTTTTCTTTTCGCTGACTTATTTTCATACGTTTGATCCGTGTATTAACTGTATCTATGTTAAGAACATATTAAAACGATATTTGAATTCTTTTTAAGACTATTTTTGTTCTATAGATATAAATGTTGTTTTGTTTATGGTAATTATTCTGACTTTGAAAACATTTACTGCGAAATAAATTGTTCAAAATGGGAGGTACAGCATTTTCTCATACTGATTTAGCTTTCGTTTGTAGTAACAAAAAATTCTGTGTGTGCTCCGATAAATATTCATTGTAATTTAATGAAAGAAGTTGAAAAAATTAAATTACAATCTTTTGTTGAAGAATCATATTTTTGTACTTTCATTTTAATAGTTTCTCGAAAAATATTCTGAACTTTTCAATTTATAATATTTTTTTCCTTACTATTTAAATGTTAATGTATAATATCTTGCTATTTTTTCTCTCAATATCTTTGAATGTAGGTAACGGCTATGATTTATGTAATACCCCTCTAATATTGTTAAGTTAATTTCATCAGGAAGATAATTATTTTATGCTTCACAGTTATTGTATAAATTTTCTAGCAAGAAATATGGAAGCAATTTTCTAGCAAGAATTTTAAGATCATAGATTTAAATCAATGAATATGATCAACAAATTTTTTTCTAATTTTTTATTCTTTCTTCGTTTGATTTTGATTTTTATCACATTATATATATATATATATATATATATACAGTCGACTCTTGATAATTCGAAGTTGGATGGACGAATGGAAAACTTCGAATTATCAAGAGGGCAAGAAAAAACTCAAAATACACAAAGTGAAATTTTTTTCTAACGCATTTAAATTAAACTATGCAATCAAACAAAGATTGGACATATGTATAAAATTATTCTAAAGTATTTTTAAAAGGGCATGTGTATTATACACAGTATAATATTATACATAAGTTAAAAATCCTCTATTAAAAGAATACATTCAATACATTTATACACAATCCTACGCATCTCTTCACAATAGCGGACCATACTTTCTGAACACATATGTATCAAGGCCACGTGTTAAAAGAAAGATATGAACGGCTGACAACAGGTGCAGATTGTCCACTAAAATGAATGAAAACAATAAAAATGTCTTTTCGCCTGAGGAATCGGAAAACACTAAGAAGATCAGAAGACAAGAAGACAGATGGTCATAAAAGGGTATACGTTACAGGGGAGACACGCAGAGACAACTCAACGCAAAACTTGTAAGCTCCAACCTGTTTGCTACAGGACTGTACATGATTGTGAGTGTTCGAATTGTCAAGAGTTTTATAAGATAACTTCAAATTGTATAGCTTGTTGTAATCTGGCCAGCCACAGATTTTACTTCGAAATATTTTTTTTTATCCAATGGGGCTGCGGATTAGTATTTTTTACCATTGCAGATCTAGTACATCCCCAGGAGCTGGTATCACTCTTCAGTGCGGCGTCATACAGGCAGACTTCGAAATATTGAGAGTATCAAAAACGTATTGTTTTAGTTCGAAATATTAAGAGTTTTCTAGAGACTGGGCATTTACTTCGAATTATCCAGAGGTTCGTATTATCGAAGGTTTGAGATTATCGAGAGTCGACTGTATATATATTCCCCATAACCGATTAAAAATTTCTAATAATTACATCGTTCGAGAAGTTACTCAGAATTATTGAGAATTGCGTTTAGCAGAGTGTGTTTGTATTTGTCTCTGTTTTTTATTACTTTTATTTTAGAATGTGTAATTGAAACCATTTCTCGAAATAGTTGAAAAGCCTTATTTAAGACTATCATTCGAAATAGAGGAAATCAAATTTAAATCGGTAGGAATCAAAGTCATTTTAATTATTTTTTAATTAAATTTTAAAAATGGATGCATGATTGCTAAGATTAATAAGAGACTCAAATGTTTCATTTGCTTTAATTTTTCCCTTTTAATTTGTGTTTGTTTTTTCAGCGTTTTAAAAAGCTGTAAGTATAGCTTTCGAAATGTGTTTAGTAGAATTGCGCCTGCCTTTTATTCACTAAAAAATTTAACCTCTTATCTCTTATCAGTGTTTTGATTCCATCAAAAGAAGGAAATGTTACATGAGGTTGTAAACTAATAGATTTCAATTTAGTGCAAATTTTAAGAGATTCAAATAAATGAATTTTAGTTTATGAAGCACTTTGTTCTTAATTTTTCTCCGTGTTACTATTGTGTACTAAAATACATTAGTGGTTCTTTATGTATGTGTTTGATGCTTACTTAAGAGGTCAAATAATTATAGTGGGATTCAAGTTTCTCTTAAATACAATTTTTAGGTTTATTTTAAATATAAATATTTGAAAAAATAATGTTTTCTGTCGATCAGAATGCTTGTATACTAGATTCTGTATAAACTATGTCAGTTTTCAATGACTTCAAAATGTAGAACATTGTTTTTTGAAAATTTAAAATAATAATATTCATTATCCTGTAAAGGATATACATTTAAGCAATACATTTATTTGGTCTTGCATAACCGTTAAAATAATTATAGTGGATTATATGAAATTGTGTTTTTAGCCTAAAAGTTTCGATTTCAAATTTCAGTCTAATGATAGAAAATTGACTCTATGATAAATCAAACTGGAAATTGATATTGTTGAATATATTTCGCAGATAAGGAATATTTACGGCACATTGAATATTTCCCTAGGTTCATCCTAGATTCCTAGGCTTGAATGGTTCACAAGTAACAGAAAAAATACAGTTAAGCATTTTTACACGAAAACATATCACAAGTACTTATTTACTCTCGAAGAAAAATATATTTACTGACTGTTGCCACAAGCCTCCTTCTAAATGCAAGCGGCTCGCTGCAACAGCGCTACCTATAATGGGCTTTATTAAGATGTGCTTTTTTATATAAAGCATTTTAAAAAGTTGAACAATTTTGTGTTCACTAAATACATGAGGTCGATTTTTTTTCTCTGAACGACCGAA